>JARLTB010000236.1:2500-22500 GCA_030141615.1 Unio pictorum | reverse complement strand
CAGTAATTGAAACGTTTAAGGTGTTTTAATTAATACATTTCTGATTATAACTAGTTCTTTTGTATGAAAGTAGATAGCATGACTCCATCAAATTTATGTATGCAATCTTACAATATTTATCTTTTTCTTCTTTCCTTTGATACACTTTATCGTTACTTTTGGTAGACACAGCCATTAGGTGCACATTCAAGCTTACTTCCTTCCATCCATTTCTCATTAATTCCATGCATAGGTTAGTACATGTATATTCTCGCATTACAGGTGGGTATTGGTAATTCAAATTATTTATATGTTTAGATTCATATACTTCGTTAATGAATCATGTCTGTTCCCACGCCACCGATTCACGTTACTGCCCGAGAACGCTGATTTCGCTTTGATTTGAAGATAGAAAACGCAAAAGGGAAATATCCACACATCAGCACCTGTAGTTCGTATTGAATACTTTTGTTTTACCAAGTAAACTTTAGATGGGTAAAACGAACTGCCCGCATATAATCTTCCTTCGACGGCGAAAATAGAACACATCTCGACATAAATGTATTTGCAAAACATACTGCACTGTCACGAACATGAAAGACAGTTAAAAATATGCATGGTGAGGCCTATTTGAATATAGGTAAATCCCAATTCGCATGGTGACACCTAATTGAATATAGGTAAATCCCAATTCGCTTTCATCCATTTTTCTGTATTGATAAAAGCATTAGGAAAGCGTAAACGAGGGGTATGCAATAAATACATAATCACAAGCATGTTTTAATTCAAGACAAGGGAAACAACTTGATTGAAAATGCGTATAAATGCGTATCGCACAGAAGACCTCAAGGTAAGCCTGGACCATATCAGTGTTGATCTTTCCTAATTCCAAACGAACATGTTTATAGTTGTGTGAACATCTCTGCCCATCCCTATCTCTTCTATACATTTATTCCTGGCTAGCTATAAGAAAGGGAACTGAGATAAAACTTATAGTTAGTAATGTGTGGACTTCACAAAACCAATACCTGATTGTGCATTTAAAATCTTTCAGACACAGCAATGCAGTGATGGAAAATAACGAATCATCTCGCTTTTGGCAAAGACGGAGCAGAAGCGGAGATGTGGTCGACAGGTTGAACCACGTGTGGACATTCCTTTTTCTGATAATGGCCGCCTTAACAATCGCTTGGCGGATACAGCAGAGTGACCGTATCCAGTGCTGGTTAGTCCAAGGTCTGATTGGCGATGCCATGGGAATGGTCCAGTCTGTATGCTGGGGAGCCAACAGGATGATTCCTTCGTACGGACCGACACCAAACAATATTCACGGTATTCCTACAGTACGCCAGTTCCCTCACTGGGACCCCAGAATAGCTTCAGAGGAGAGAACCACTATGTATCAATGGATTCCGGTACTACTGTTCTTGCAAGCTCTTTTGTTCAAACTTCCTGACATTGCATTTACGATGCTCAACAGTTACTCCAGCCTTTCCTGTAGACAAATTGTTGGCTTGGTAAATGGATACCAACACCTCAGTATTGCAGACAGAGAAATGTTGGTGCGCAGAGTGGCAATTTTTTTGCATGAGAGATTCAGATCTTCCTTTTTGCCTTGCTCATCATGGGGCTTCTTGTCTTTCCAGTTTTTGCTGTTGAAAATGATGTACTGTGTCAACGCTGTCTGCCAAATTGTATTTATTGACTCTATCCTTGTCCCATATAAAGATGCCCCAGCAAACTCATATGTTGACGTTGTATTTGGAAACTTACGACAAACGAAATCAAAATTTTGGAAAAACTCTCCAAGCTTTCCCCAATCTGTTATATGCAACTTTACAAATGGATCATCCGCTTCAAGTCTGGTTTTCTCAACACAGTGTGAAATTCACGTCAATCAGTTCAGCGAACAAGTCCTGATGGTTGTTTGGCTATGGTTGCTGTTTGTAAGCATCGTAACGTGTCTTGGTTTCGTGTCCTGGCTTGTCGGAAGCGTCGTCCCGATATTCCGCAGCAGGTAATACAAATATAAATGTATTATTGTTTTTTACGCTTACTCCGGGTCACACGTTAGCTTATTCATGTCTTAGTATTGTCATGTCATGTGCCATGTCATATGTTAAGATTGTCATGTCATATAATAATATTGTCATGTCATGTGTTATAATATTGTCATATCATGTGTTAGTATCGTCATGTCATGTGTTAGTATTGTCATGTCATGTGTTTGTATTGTCATGTCATATGTTAATATTGTCATGTCATGTGTTAGTATGGTCATGCTATGTGTTAGTATTGTCATGTCATGTGTTAGTTTTGTCATGCCATGTGTTAATATTGTCATGTCATATGTTAACATTGCCATGTCATATGTTAGTATTGTCATGTCATATGTTAATATTTTCATGTCATGTGTTAGTATTGTCATGTCATATATTAGTATTGTCATAGGTGTGTTAATATAGTTATATCTTTTGGTTTAAGGATAAAAACCCTGAGTAGCTTATTTTACCGAGCGGCAGGAATTTCCTACCTACATACTTATAAAGAAACATACGTAGATGTAGTTCTTGACAACAGAAAGGAAGATTCACTTTGGTACACTAACATTTTACCAAACTGAAGAAAATGCTTTAAAATAAATTGCATCTGAAGATGCTCAAACACATCTCAAAGCGGCACATGAAAATAATCGGTGTAGCTTCATGACGTGTGGGTGTCAGGTAGAGAATTTTTAGACAATTCGTAATTTACCCAAAAAAAGCATGGTGTTGTCCTGCACCTAAAGACATTTTAATTTGCTTCAAAATAAAGATCAGATAATCTGCAAATTATATATATTAATTAAAAGAAAACTGGTAAAATCTTTTTGTTAAAGAAAACATTTCTTGATCATCAATTATTTTTGTATGTGTCGTTTCTTTTACAATTTTTTTCTTCTCCTTTAACGCGTAAACATTCCAAATATAGGAAAACTATTATTTATATGAACATTGTAACAGACAGAAGGCTGCCTAGCAACAGGTATCATACACCATCCATTGTGGCAGTTAATCAACATTAGACGACGTGTTTGCTTGCCAGCGTGGTACATCTGGAAACCGACATTAGGGAAATTCAGACGCCTGAATTGACAGTAAATAAAGTACTATAAGAAATTAATAATTGATTGTGTAATAACAATCTATGAATACTGCATGAAAGTAATAACTGATTGTGTAATTACAATGTATGAGTACTGCATGAGAGTAATAACTGATTGTGCAATAACAGTCTATGAGTACTGCATGAAAGTAATAGCTGATTGTGTAATTATAATCTGAGTACTGCATGAAAGCTATAACTGATTGTGTAATAACAATCTATGAATACTGCATGAAAGTAATAACTGATTGTGTAATAAAAATCTATGTTCCATTTACAATACATGTAAGTTCTATATAGCTTTGCTTAGTAAATTTTTTTAAACGGATATAAAAATAGACTATGTAATAAATATGTAGGTATAAAAGTACTGCTTAGAATATATAATTATTAAATCGTTTTCATCAATACGTTTACTATTGCGTTATTCCTAAAGATAATAATTAAGTTATGAATTCAAGTTAAGTTGGGAATTTAAGGTATTATGAGACTACACTTACCATTGTACAGTCTAATTTAGAATGGACTTTGTTTTGTGACATCCTAAAAAAGTGAGATATTGTATCTTTACTATAGATCCGAATGTCATGCGTTTGAAAATTATTCTAATTCTTTTGAGAAATGCATTCGTTTGCAAATTCATTTTATTCGTTTTTGAAAGTGGCAACCATCAATCATGATGAGAGATAACGAAAACTCTGTAGTAATCCCCTTGCTTTTAATTCGACTTAACAACACGGCAGCCATGTCCAAATTGCGGGCCTAAGGACTCAGTGAGAATTTACCCTCAGTTCATGTTTAAAATTGGTATGGCCCTCCAGCCTCAAGAGGACTGGTAATGTTGAAATGTCCTTTGGGTTAAAGAAGATATGACAGTTTTGTCACAAGATAAATTGTTATGAAAAATTAAAGATACATACATACATACATACATACATACATACATACATACATACATACATACATACATACATACATACATACATACATACATACATACATACATACATTGTGCGTATATGTTTGTGTGTAATGAACAATTTTTTAATCAATTATTTGTAATGAATATTTCAATTAAGTTTTTTTTTCTACAATTTACACAGGAAAATAATATTAAATTTCATCTTTTAATCTTACATTTTCCAGTTTGATGTATTTTTATTTTTACAAATCTCATTATATCTTTTTTCCTCCTGTATTTGTGTATGCATAACACTGAATTATTTTCGCCTGCGTAGGCGCATAGAAATAAATATACCAGTTATCTTGCTTTGTAAGCTTTTATTATCAAGGCTTGAGTTTACTTTAATGTTTTATTGTTTTATTTTCTTGACTAGATCCATGAAATATTTTCCTTCTCCTGAAGAGGTTTACTAATTTATGTTTGTCTACTTTTCGTTACCACAGGTTTATAAAACGTTATATGGACTTGGACAACGTAATTCATATCAAACGACGTCTCATGCGAGATCTCGCGAGATTTACAGACTCTTATCTCGGGCAGGATGGGGTTAATATCATCCAGCTGATTGGACGCAATTCGTCTGAACTTTTTGTGAAGCACCTCGTTCGGCACATGTTCAATCTTCATCAGGAGTTTCTGCGACGCAGCAGAAGATCCCGAATGACAATGTTGGAAGCGGAAAAGTCGGAAAGATCGGTTGACATTGAACTGGACAAAATGGAGAAATCTGTTGAGTTTGACCTGGATACAATAGACAAATCAGATAAAACGGAGTCTTTGATTTCCCATGATAACCAATGAATAACAATGTACAAGTGTTTGGTTTTACTAGAGATGTCGTGATATGGTTTAAATGGTGTGATGTATGTATGCATTATCATTTAATGACACCAGAGTAATATAGTGCCAAGCATATGGAAAGGTCTACAAATGTAAAAACGAAGAACTGCACACAAACTTTGGGAATATTAAACTGTCCAAAAAACAAAGGTAAATATGAAGCAAAAGAATTTATAATTTCAAATGTACAACAGCTTTAGTGACCTTTCAGAACAATTATGATCTACTCAACGCTACACATAGATTTAAAATCACATTTACTCTGCTAAAACGTGTTTACAAATGCACATATACGGACTTCCGATTTGCCGATAGTTATTTATTTAGCTGATGTATGGACTGTCTATAATTAATCATATGTATGTATGTATGTATGTATGTATGTATGTATGTATGTATGTATGTATGTATGTATGTATGTATGTATGTATGTATGTATGTATGTATGTATGTATGTATGTATTTATGTGTGTGTGTGTGTGTGTGTGTGTGTGTGTGTGTGTGTGTGTGTGTGTGTTTGAGATTTTTTGTGAAGCACCTCGTTTGTCTGAAACATACATCTGTATAAATGCAGGCATACAAAAAGATAAAGACTTGAGGAATGGTGGCCGCTATCGCTTAACCGGCTTGAAGCAACTGTTTTGTTTTTGTGCTGTTTTTCATGATATATGTGCTTGTTGTCTAACTTTGTCTACATTATTGTTTTTCATCATGCAATAGCTGTTCAGTCCGTATGTGTTTCTTCGTGTCCTTGTTTTGGAAATGAGAACAATTATAATTTTTTTCCTGTGTTCGGACGTCCTTTGTTCATAAATAAACCGCCATCACATGATCGCCAGTCAAGTCAGCCCATTTATGCTATGATGGACCCTCATTAACGGTTTTAAATGACCACGCCATGGCTCTTCATACAACATTGTGCTCAAGACTAAACAAACGGGGACTACATACATCATCTCTTAAATGTAAACGAAAGCGTAAAAAGAAACGTTTCAAAGCTGGCCGTCGAAGAACAGGAAGAAGAATTCCATTTATCTCCCGTTCGCTCTTTCCAGCTAAACAATTGAAAAAATTCGACCGTTGATTAGATAGCCTGGTGCAAATCACTATTAAATCGTCAACCGTTGTGTCAACTAGCCCAGAGATATCATTGCTTATTGCATTATTCAACGCCCAATCAGTAGGACTACGGGAAAACACACATAAATAGTAAAGTTTAACAACGATTAGAATATCGACGTTTCCTTACTGACAGAAACATGGTTAAAATCATCAGGCGACGAGCTCAAGTGCGCGGATCGAACATCCACCGGTTACTTCATCAAGTCGTTCCCCCGCCAATCTCGCAGAGGTGGAATTGCTGTTATGACAAAAAAATCCATGATAAAATGCCTTAACTACAACACAACCTTTACTTTCTGCCACACATCATTTGAACTAGTCCAAACAACACTCACACTGGAACAAAGGATAGTCCATTTTCTCTGCCAAAACCGCCCTCCTCCTAGTAGAAAAACAAGCTGACTGAATCTCTCGTTTTGGAAGGGTTTCCGAATCTCTTCGAGTATTGAAATTCGATAGGTGGCAACTTAATTATTCTTGGATATTTTAACTTAAACTTTGACTGTCTTGAAAACCCATACGCATCAAAACTCCTAGATTCCATTCATGTTTTCAACATTAAACTCAGTTAACCAACCCATCCACAAACATGGTCACACTTTTGACGGGATTCTTCATAGACCTGATAATAATATTCTAGGGTCGACCCTTGTATCTCATAAACTTGCATAAGATCAACTCTGCATTAAATGCAATCTGGATGTGTATGTCCCTAACCCCCCGCCTTTATTTGCAACTAAGAGAAACCTCCGTATGATAAATATAACCAAATATTGCATGACAGCCAAGCCAACCATACAACTTGCGTACCTCCTACAGCAGAACAACTACGATAACTGCCTCATGCGTACATGACTTGAAAAAACATGCAACAACCACCATGTGCAGAGTATAAATTCAAACGTGTTCTCTGTGGTATAGCAGTGTTAGAGACCAGCTTCGCGCTGTTAAAATAGACCGCCGTAAAGCGTAGAGGCATTGGTTTTCCACCAGACTCACTATTCATAAACAAATCTATGAAGCCAATGAGAAGAACGTCACAAACCGTTTAGCCAAATTATCCTATTACAGTACTAAGATCACAGAGAGTTCCAGCTGGAAAGAACTCTTCAAGATAACTGATAACATAATGTCAAGGAACAAATGTACGCCACTTCCAACTATCTTCTCTCCAGTTGACCTTCCGGACCTGTTTGTAAATTTCTTCCGTGAGAAGGTTACAAACCATTAGAGATAAGCTTGGCAAAATAATTTCAATTGACTCGTCATCACAATACAGTTACGATACAAAATTTCAGCGACAAATGTACGGACGATCGTGACGAAGAGAGCCCCAAATTCACGTGAACTTATCCAATTCCAACATCACTGCTGCTTGAGTGCTTAGATCCAATATTGCCTTCACTAACTGATGTTATTAATACATCTTTCTCATGCGGGGAATTCCCATCATTTTTCAAATCTGCCATTGTAAAGCCTCTGCTGAAGAAACCAATACTCGAGCATTACGATTAGCACTACTGTAGAGTTTCTAATCTCCCGTTCATATGAAATATCTTGGAAAAAGTTGTTCTAACCCAACTTGTATCTCATCTGAATTCAAACAGTCTTTGTAGCAATGTACAGTCTGCATATCGCCCTTGCCACAGTACTGGAACTACTCTTCTGAAAGTAGTTAATGACATTCTCTCTGCTTTTGATAGCGGAAAGATTACAGTCCTCCCCCTCCTTGATTTGTCTGCAGCATTTGACACAATATACCATGGTATATTAACTCACCGTATCCAGCATGTATTTGGTATTTACAATACAGCATTACTGTGGTTCAAGTCCTACTTAGTCAACAGGACATACATTTTATCTGCAAATGGAATACACTCCAGCCCAGTTGATTAATGCTGTCGCATTGCACAGGGGTCTGTTCATGGACCTGTTCTCTTCGTTCTATACTATCAGCCGCTCTCAGGTGTCATAGATAATCATCCAGTGTCTCATTAATTATACGCCTATGACATCCAGATATACAGGTTTAACCACCCAACTGAAATTGATCCTCCATCCAAGAAGTAGAGAGGTGCATTTCCGATGTGAAATCAAGGATGACATGTAACAAGCTGCAGATGAATGATGATAAAACTGAGGCCATTCTGATCACAACACAAAGACTTTCTTATTCACATTCTTTACCTCAAACAAAAAATATCAGCAACACCAACATTTAAATTCACAGTCAGTACCAAACCTAGTTGTTACTCTGGACGTTACTCTCACATTGCACCAACATGTCATGAATATATGCAAGGATGCATATCTTGATATCTTGAGCTGAGACGCATCAGCTTTATTCGCATTCCCATCAGCTTCTGTCTATCTATCTATCTATCTATCTATCTATCTATCTATCTATCTATCTATCTATCTATCTATCTGTCTGTCTGTCTGTCTGTCTGTCTGTCTACCTACCTACCTACCTACCTACCTACCTACCTACCTACCTACATACCTATCTATCTATCTATCTATCTATCTATCTATCTATCTATCTATCTATCTATCTATCTATCTATCTATCTATCTATCTATCTATCTGTCTGTGTGTCTGTATGTCTGCCTTTCTATGTGTGTGCGTGTGTGTTTATTGAAAAAAATATTATTCGGATCGGAAAGTATAAGTTATAACCAATACCCCAAAATACCCGTCGCAAGAAAATTGTTTCGTCTAAATACAGCGGGAGACCCTAACACTAAATCTCGAATGGATTAGTGATTTTTAAAATCCTGCACGGTAAGAGCTGGGTAAGATCCAGTGCTATGTTTCCTAAAAGTTCACAGAATACTTTTCGCTTTGCTGAAACGATTATAAGCATTTACTTTGTTACCATAAGTGATTTGAAAGCTAATGCAGGATTGTATAAACAGATCTGTTGCATACTGGGGTTTTTCCCTTCTTTTGACGTATCGTTTTCACACGGATCAGCATTCGCAAACGCATCACATGTTTTTCCTTTATTTCTTGGCAGTTTCAAAGAGTGGTCGTTCTGTTGTCAATGTATTCACTTTTTTCAAGGTCATTGATAACTCTAAATATGAAAGTTTAACTCCTACATATATTCTATAAAGCGTACATGGGATTTATAAAAAAAAAAGTAATATAAGTTTATTCGCGTGTACAAAATAGAATAGTAACCGACTGCTTTCTTGACTTGTAAGAAAGGGGCCCCGAGTGGCCTAGTGGTCTCAAGCGCTCTCCGTTACTAATCACTGCCATCTCACCTCAGTCTGCGTGGGTTCGACTCTCAGATTCGGCCAATGTGGGTATTTGAGAAAGCTTGCCCGTAGCGTCTCGTGGTTCGGTGGTTCAGAGACCACTAGGCCACTCGGGGCCCCGTTTTACAAGTAAAGAAAGCAGTCGGTTACTACTCTGTTTTGTACACGCGATTGTCAATTGAACATATAATGCCTTTTTTAAATTCCCATCAACGCCTTTCCGGGGTTTGTCCCCGGGTTCTTCCTCCACCATTAATACTGGCCACCATATATAGCCTATCGTGTGCTGAAAAATGGCGTTTAACCCTACAACAACAACCACTACGTGTGAGACATAAACTTGACAAAGGGACATAAACATTCCATTACTGTTATGGTTAGTTAAATCTGATTTATGTACCATTTTAGACTTTCGATTGCGTCCTTTGTCTCCCACTAATGAAATATAGCAATATACCGTGTTTCGCTCTCTGTCTTGATGGGCATGGAGACAATGCATATTTCAATATACAGTGTGTCGGTCTCTGTCTAGCTGGACATGGAGAGAATGCATCGTATATATAAACACCCACGTTTATCTTTCGTTTTTTGTGTGTGTTTAGGCCGTTAAACGAATGTTCACGAGCTGGAAACTTGCATCGGCATCCCAAATTTCTTCATTCATATTTTTGGGGTGTTTTTATGTTCAAACTTTATTTCAATCTCGCTCATCCCAATTTTTTAAAATCTTGTTTTACTTTTTTATACTCCAGTTTAAGGACGGGCAATTTATACATCATATAAATATACGGTATTTTAGTCGATAGATTGACACGGAGAGGATGCATAAGACAGTTGCTCACCCATTTGACAGAAATCTAGCTGTTTTGCTAACCCTGATTTCTTATCTGAGTCTGTTTATCTCAGGCATGTCATCTCAGTAATGGTGTCTACTCGCTGGAAACTATTTCCCAGTTGAATCAAATATAATAATGCGATTGCAAATGAAAACTCCTGCACTTACCAATTATGTCATTCATCAGTCCTCATGTTATTCCACAAAAAATGTCAATGTAGCGTATCATTACACTACTGATAGCAACACGTAACATATTTCCAGGACAGAAAATATAAATTTCCAAGAGAGTCTTGAATTAGAAATATCCCGATTTCACTACACACTTCGTTAGAACTGTACCCAGCCGGCATAGTGTACTGCACTGCAACTTACCGTTGCCTACCATTGACCATTGGTCAGTTAGAACTGGTGGAAGTTAAAACTTAACCATATGAACTATTTATTGTCAGTTTCATTAGACATACATCGATCAATGTGATACTACATTAATAATGTCAAATGATTATTTTTTTGTTTCTATTTCTCATGCATAGAAGTTGTGTACTTAGGGCCGACAGGTCACCTCATTGCCCTCATTCACATATTCGTCTTAATGCGCATTATAAACAAAAAGCAAGTGGCTCTAGATCCTCATTAACCACTGCTACACATAACAATTTATAACTTTTCTTGATTTTGTTCTCTTATAAAGCTAGATTTAATTTAGATAATTCTTCAAATTTTCGTAAAAGAGTACAACACATGATGACCTTTATATAGAGTCAGTATCAATAACAGAACCTGATGAATCTGCTAACTAAATTGCAAGGGTGCGATCTATTTTAATTTAGTTGGAATAAACTGGGTTACAAACAAATCTGTTCCGGTGTTTGTACCATGACAAGGAAATCCCAATCGAGGGGTTATATTATTTGTCACCCTTCTCGGCATAGCATTGTCGGGTTTCTGTGTCTCGGTCCAAACATTATTATATTAATACCCGTGTGCCAGTCTGTCTAGACGGATTTGGAGATGATTCATATATCAATATACCGCATGTCAGTCGTTGTCAAGATGGGCATGTAGACGATGCACATTTCAATATACTTTATGTCAGTCTTTGTATAGATGTAGAAAGAGAGCATGAGGATGCATTTATCAATATTCCGTGTGTGACTCTCAACCTTGATTTACATGGAGAGGAATCATATATCAATATAAAGTGAGCCAGCCTCTTTCTAGATGGACAAGGAGATGATGCATATGTCAATATACCGTGTGTCAGTCTCTGTCTAGATGGATAAGGAGAGGATGCAGATGTCAGTATATCATGTGTCAGTCTCTCTCTAGAGGAACATGGAGAGAATGCATATTTCAATATGCCGTGTGTCGGCCTTTGTCTAGATGGACATGGAGAGGGTGTATTTGTCAATATACCGTGTATCAGTCTCAGCCTGAATGAATATGGAGAGGATGCAAATGCCAATTTACCGCGTATCAGTCGATGTCTTGATGGATATGGAGAGGATGTAATTGTCAGAATATCATGCGTCAATCTCTGTCAAGATGGGCATGGGGAGGATGTATATGTGAATATTCCGCGTGTCAGTCTCTGTCAAGATGGGCATGGGGAGGATGTATATGTGAATATTCCGCGTATCAGTCTTTGTCTAGATGGACAAGGAGAGAATGCATATTTTGAATATACCGTGTGTTGGCTTTTGTCTAGATGGGCATGGAGAGGATGCAGATGTCAATATACCGTGTGTCAGTCTCTGTCAAGATGGGCATCAAGAGAATGCAGATGTCAACATACCGTGTGTCAGTCTCTGTCCAGATGGACATGGAGAGGTTGCAGATGTCAATATACCGTGTGTCGGTCTCTGTCTGGATGAACATGGAGAGATAACATATGTCAATATACTGTGTGTCGGTCTCTGTCTAGCTAGACATGGGGAGGGTGTATTTGTCAATATACCGTGTGTCCGTCTCTGTCTAGATGAACATGGAAAGAATGCATATTTCAATATACCATGTGTCGGTCTCTGTCTAGATGAACATGGAGAGATAACATATGTCAATATACAGTGTGTCGGCCTTTGTCTATATGGACATGGAGAGGGTGTATTTGTCAATATAACGTGTGTCAGTCTCATACTGAATGGATATGGAGAGGATGCAAATGCCAGTTTACGGCGTGTCAGTCGCTGTCTTGATGGAAATGGAGAGGATGTATTTGTCAGTATATCATGCGTCAGTTTCTGTCAAGATGGGCATGGGGAGGATGTATATTTCGATCTAATGCGTCAGTCTCTGTCTGGATATGGAGAAGAGGCATATGTCAATGAACCGTGTGTCTGTATGGAAATTTAGAAGATGCTCTCAATATGTACCCATATAATAAAGACTAGCATAAATGAATATCAAAATTAAATATTAAATGTTGCTAATTAAATGTATTTTAGAGGCTCTGATTGACACTTTTATTTAACGTTATAATTCATCATGTATTAAAGCATCGTTAAATGTCCTTTTTGCTCAAGTAAATACAAGGGTCTGGGTTTTGACCTAATTTCATATTAACATTAGATTCTGAACATTGTTAATTTAAAACAAAACATATTTGGTTCTTTACAAACAACTGTTTCAATATGTATCATTAAAGAATACTCATAAGCATACTTCCACTCTCCATGTATTTTTTCATAACACGGATGAATACTTGATGTGTTGTGGTATTACATAGTGTGTTGTTTTGTAGTTGCTGTAATTCCTATATCTAAACACCAATGTGTGTGCCAAATATACGAAACATCCCCCAATAATGAATGAACTTAAGTACCTCGTAAATGGCATGTACCGTGCGAAAGAACTATAACTGATAGTCAGAAAAAAAAAACGAATTCACAGTACGATCGCTACAAAACAAAAAGTGCCAGTGAAGAACAAAATATGGAAACAAGGCCAGATTAATGGAGCCAATGAACCAGTTGTACGTAAAATGGTATCTATATTATGCTGGATGGGAAGCTATATGAAATAACTTCAGGGTCTCCACCCACGTCAATCATAAATAATGCATACATTTCTCTCTCTCTCTCTCTCTCTCTCTCTCTCTCTCTCTCTCTCTCTCTCTCTCTCTCTCTCTCTTAAATGGGGCGTGGGGTCGATTGCACAATAAATAGGCATATAGGCACTAATATGCATCTTTTTACGGCGTAAAAGACCCCGACAATCCAATTAGTGAGAAAAAAAATTCAGTTAAATAAAATTATTTTTCCTGCTTTAATTTCCCAGGATGAATAGTTGGTGAGACGGTATACAAAAAATCAGCCATTTGGAGATTATTTTGGATAACAATTCATCTCCGAAATATTGCTTCTGGCTTTGACAACGATTCCTTCTTTCATTATTTTGTATGCACTGGTGAGACTCCTGAATTATCGATTCATAAATTCTTGTATAGATAGGGCCAATCAATTAAAAAACAGCGGGAAGAACACTTACTGAGAATACAGTCCCTGGATCAACTTGCCAGAGCCGTTCTTTTTTCTTTAGACCAATCTAAACCAGCGTCGGTGTTTATTATCATACAAACTATATGGACAGCTGGTTCTGATCATCGCGGGATGGTGCAAGTAAAGCTCATGTCAGATCAAAAGAAAAACCACATAATATTTTCTTGTTTCTTTTTCTCGTACAAAATGACTATGTTAGATTTATCAACAAAGCTATATCACTATTGCTGGTTTTGCAAAACTTAAAAAAATATGAGTTCTTTTCAAAATAAATACATGGGAATTTGGTAGATTTGTTTAACTTGACCAGCATACGGAGATAAATCTGTGCTTTTTACAAAAAAAGCATTTGAAAAATTGTCCGATACTTCAGGATATTGTTCACATTGTAGCGAAGTTTTCTGAGCACATTTTAATTATTAGATACTTCACCATAAGGTCACTATCAGAAAATATTCTACCCAGTTTCGCTGGACGATGGGCAACTTGACAGTTTATCTTATAAACGTCCACCAAACTTTACCACTTTGAACAAGTCCCACTGAAACAAAATTAACTTACAAAGTAAAAATATAGTTATTAACATAAAGCCTTATTTGTGTTCTATTTATGCGTGTAAGTTATTAACATAAAGCCTGATTTGTGTTCTATTTATGCGTGTAACTTATTAACATAAAGCCTGATTTGTGTTCTATTTATGCGTGTAACTTATTAACATAAAGCCTGATTTGTGTTCTATTTATGCGTGTAACTTATTAACATAAAGCCTGATTTGTGTTCTATTTATGCGTGTAACTTATTAACATAAAGCCTGATTTGTGTTCTATTTATGCGTGGAAGTTATTAACATAAAGCCTGATTTGTGTTCTATTTATGCGTGTAAGTTATTAACATAAAGCCTGATTTGTGTTATATTTATGCGTGTAAGTTATTAACATAAAGCATAATTTGTGTTCTTTTTATGCGTGTAAGTTATTAACATAAAGCCTAATTTGTGTTATATTTATGCGTGTAAGTTATTAACATAAAGCCTGCTTTGTGTTCTATTTATGCGTGTAAGTTTTGTAATAGTATCTTAAGATTTATTCAACTTATTCCAAACAGCATATAAATCTGCAGCATGTCACAAATATGGCTGCTGATGACGTCATTCGGGGTCTGTCTATTCAGAACATATAAATAAAATTTCACTTAAAATTGCCAGACTGGAATAATCCTAAGTTTAGTTTGTTACTTTTTAAAGTTTGCTTGTTCGGCCATTTATTCCGATGACAGACACACATACACGTCACTATCTGAGTCATTGGGTTTTCGTTCCTTTAAAAGGCAAAAACAAAACCTCCACATTGAATCAGCCATTGACAGATAGATAAGTTGCCATATTGTCGATTATAATAATAATAATAATAATAATAATAATAATAATAATAATAATAATAATAATAATAATAATAATGAGGACTTTGTATAGCACCTTATCTTTAGAAGCTCTAAGAGCTTTACAGCATCTATAATGATAATGACTACACTACAGAAAAACAAACAAACAAAAATCCATGAAATTGGAAAACATAAAAAATGCTGAAAACATATAAGATACAAAAACAGTATTAGGTCTCTAAGTTTGTTCCTGCAGTCGAAAAAGGTGAGGTTTAAGAGCACGCATCAAAGAGACCACTGTGTCTTTGTGTCTAAATTCAATGGGCAATTCGTTCCACATCGCCGGGCCCTGGTATGCAAAAGAAAGTTGTCCATATGACTTCGTTTTCATAGTGGAAACAATGAGTATACCATTGTCAGAAGAGGAGCGTAAGGATCTTGCTGATGTATACACATGGGTGAGGCCAGATAGGTATGTTGGACTGGAGGCTGTCAATGAAACATAGCACAGAGAACAAATTTTGTGTTTGATTCTGTATCGAATGGATTGCCAGTGTAGGGTATAGAGCAGAGCTGAGATGTGTGCTGTGATCGATGTACTTTAAAGATGATCCGAACAGCTGTGTTTTGAAGAGTAGTTTTAGTACTGTGACAAGGGCAAGGGCAATATGCAGAATGTACATTGCTAAAAGGACTGTTTGAACTCAGATGAGATACAAGTTGGGTTAGAACAACCTTTTCTTTAGTTCTTTAAATCGTTATGGTCGAGTGTTGGTTTCTGCAGCAGAGGCTTTACAATGGCAATTTTGCAAAATGATGGGAATTCTCCGTATATGAGAGAGAGAGAGAGAGAGAGAGAGAGAGAGAGAGAGAGAGAGAGAGAGAGAGAGAGAGAGAGAGAGAGTGGGTGGGGTGGTGTTAATAACATAAATCAGTGAAGACAATCCTGGGTCTGAGCTCTGAAGCAACAGTGATGTTGTGATTGGATCAAGTTCACATGACTTGGGTACACTCTTCATTACGATTGTCCATACTAAATCCGTTGAGAATGGTTCAAATGCTGTTAACTGTTGTCGCTGGAATTCTGTATCGCAAACTGTATGGTGACGACGAGTCAATTTAAATTGTGTTGTCAAATTTATCTCTAATGGTTTGTACATTGTCACGGATGAAATTTGCAAACAATTCCGGAAGTCTCCTGGAGAGAAGGTAGTTGGAACTGGTGTACATTTGTTCCTTGATATTAGTTTGTTAGCTATCTCAAAGAGCTCTTTTCAGCTGGAACTCTCCGTGATCTTAGTACTGTAGTGGGATAATTTGGCTAAATGGTCTATGTTTGTGACGTCTTCTTAGCGACTTCATAGGCATGCTTATGAATAGTGAGTCTGTTGGAAAGCCAAAGCCTCTACGCTTTACGGCGGTCACTTTTAGCAGTGCGAAGCTGGTCACTAACACTGCTATACCACGGACAGCACTTTTATATTGATAGTCTGCACTTGCTGGCTGGGACATATTTTTCAAGTAATGAACGCGGACTGTTATCTAGTTGTTCTGCTGTGCGAGGTAAGCAAGTTGTTAGGTTTGCTTGGATGTCGGACATTAGTTTGGTTCTCTTAGTAGCAAATAAATGTGGAGGGTTAGGGTTAGGTGATCTGATGCAAGTTCGGGGGAAACAAGGGTGGACCCTACAATATTATTATCTGGTCTACGAAGAATCCAGTCTAAAATATTACCATTTTTATGGGTGGTTTGATTAACTTGACTGTTTACGGTTTAAAACATGAATGGAATCTAGGAGTTTTGATGTGTATGAGATTTCAGGCGAGTCAAGGTGAAAGTTGAAATCTCCATGAATAATCAGGTTGCCACCTATCGAATATGCATACTGCACGAGATTGGGAAACAGCATTCCGAAAAGAGATTCAGTCAGCGTCTTTTTAGTTACTAGGAGGAGGGCGGTAAAGGCCAGAAAGAAATGGACTGACCTTTGTTCCAGTGTGAGTGTTATTTGGGCTATTTTAATTATTGTTCGGCAAAAATTGAAGATTGTGTTGTATTTAAGACATTTTATCATGGAATTCTTTGTGCTGACAGCAATTTCATCTCCGCGAGAGTTGCGGGGGAACGATTTGGTGGTGTTACCGGTGGGTGTTAGATCCGCTCACTTGGGCTCATCGCCTAATGTTTTTAGCCATGTTTCTGTCTGGAAGAAGACATATTCTGATCGTTGATAAAATTAAACTATTTATGTGTGCTTTTCCGGTGGTCAGACTGATTGGACGTTGAATAATGCCATACACAGTGGTATGTTTGGGCTGGTTGTCACAAACCTTGAATATTTAATTGGGATAATCACCAGGCTATCTAAATTAACGACCGAATTTTTAAATTGTTTAGCCGGAAAGAGCAAAAGGGAGATAAATGGAATTCTTCTTCATGGTCTACTCCGTTCAGATTTCAAATAATGTTTTTTTTTTTTTTCTCGCTGCCGTTTACCTTTAAGTAATCATGAACGTAGTCCCAGTTCGTTTAGTTTTGAGAACAATGATGTATGGAGAGCCAAGTACTGGTCGTTTTAAGCAATTAATGAGGGTGCATCATCGCATAAACGGGTTGACTGGCGATCACGTGATGGAGGTTTATTCAAGAACAAAGGACCTAGTAGCAAGGGAGCAAGATAGCTGAGAAAGATTTTAATTGTTCTCGTTTCCAAAAAAATGAGATTAAGAAACACATACGAACTGAACATCCAATGCGTGATGAAACACAATAATGTAGAAGAAAATAGACAACAAGCACATATATTATGAAAAACAGCACAAAACCGGAACAGCTGTTTCAAGCCGGTTAAGCGAAAGCGGCCATCTTGATCATCTTGTCCGATTGATTATTCCACTCCAGTTCAACTGATTCTTAGATTTTTAAATCGGATGCACTATTCCTCTTGAATCTGTATGCACTGTCACAGTCGATGGTGTCATGGAATCCAGACAAAATAACAGTTCTTAAAGTGCAGTTCTAGAACAAGTCCCTCTTCTGATGCGTGCTCTACTTTCTAATCTGAACTCGTTATTTTTCGCAGCCATTTGAAATAAGAACTCTTAGCCGGAGGAAGGGGTATCGTTGGAGTACTTGAATTAAAGCAGACATTAACAACAAAGACTTTATACGTAATTCAAGCCTGGTTTACTGTATCTGCGCGTAGCTTCTATTTCCGTTTAAAAAATAGTTACCGTATATATTCGCTAATAAGGCGAGTCAAACTGCAAGCAACAATGATCCTGATCTGCCGTAGCAGATGATGGTCTATGTTGTTTGATTTACTGATTACTCCATATAACAGCACATACCAAGATCTGCCAGTGTAATATGCGACGACAGATCTGGGTCAGTGCAGTTTTCAGTTGGATTAATCTTATAAAAGCGTACAACCGGTATCTATAACAGTATTGAGTATTGATTCTTCAGTGAAACTTCAGCAACTTATGATTATAACTGTCACAATATATAACTATTCTTCATGGTTAAGAGTGTAACATGCCCATTTCTATTGCGGACGTCGCTGTCTAGATTTGTGGAGAAAGCACACGAGACATGGACACTTTGACTAGTCACATTAGTTCATAGAACTTGTCACATTAGTTCATAGAACTTGTCACATTAGAGTTTGCTGTCTCTGAACAAGGCTTAATGTTTCCGTGGTTGGTAATTTCCTCCTGTAAGAACAAATAAAGGCAACATCTGTGTCGTTTATAGGACGTTCCGTTGCACGTGCAAAATGTATAATTTACGAACTGAATTTAAATCGTAAGCAAGTACGATAAAGCTTTAAACAATTTCTAAATTTAATTGTGCTTGTCTCATCTCCTCTAATGCAGATATTAAGAGTACATTATATGTACTTTACGATTCGTTTCGTAACTCCACCCAAATATTACTCCATCAAAATCTTTTCAAAACACAGCAACATCAGAATTATGGTTCCCAACAGCGTTCTTCCTTCTATTCGCTCTTCAAACTTTTTCACGCCTTCTCGTCTAAACATTTCCGAATGTACAAAATATCGTTACCCCAGCTTCTTTTTAGGATGCGATACACTAGTGGTGGTTGTGACAATATATCAAAATTATCAAATCAAGTTTCAAACATAGGACAATTCTCATAATTCTTGTTTGGTTATATATATATATATATATATATATATATATATATATATATATATATATATATATATATATATATATATATATATATATATATATATATATATATATATTAGGATTGATTTTTTAGTAAAGTTAACAAAATTGCTATTTTCTTTAAATTGTATTAAAGTAATGTTTATTCAAAATATATTAACAGTAATTTTATTTATTATATGGAACGAAGATAGTTGCTGTGTAAGCGAAAAATAAGCAATGTATATTGTCAAAAACTAATAAGATAACCGAATCTTACCAATGTACAATTTGTGTGGAATTAGGTTATAAAGCAACATCTTACTGAGTCAGCTCCTAAGTCTTATCAGTAAAACATATATTCTGTAACCCAGGCATTGGCGAATTTCCAATTCGGTTAATAAAAGTGGAACAAACCTTTAAAAAAAAACTCTTGTTGCTGACGTAAAACAGAATGGTTCTTATCTAATGATGGACAGACGTCGCTACAAAATGGTTCTTATCTAATGATGGACAGACATCGCTGCTGGCTTTGTTTGTTTGTTTGTTTGTTTGATTAGGATTTTTAACGTAGCTTTAACAATTTTTCAGTCATATCGCTACGATGTCTGCATTGAGGCAGTTTATAGTGATGTCTAGCACTGAGACATCATGCCGCAGACATGTAGCACGATGTCTCACCCAGTCATATTATCCTGACACCAGGCCGACCAGTCCTAACACTAACCTCTTAATGCTGAGCGTCAAGCGAGGCAGCTGTTAGTACCATTTTTGTAAGTCTTTGGTATGAC